>CM055272.1:6382872-6421927 GCA_029237695.1 Conchocele bisecta
TCTGATATAAAGAACAGTTTGTGCCTACTGAGTGGGCATGTACCTTTCATCAGAAAAGGGGTGCTTTTGTCAAAACCGTGTTGCCAAATTTTCATTAGAAGAGGAACTACAGTTGGAGGCATTTGACAGACGAGCAATTAACCCTCACTACGCTGGAGACGGAAATTGTAGACTGAAACACCTGTCGTTGCACAGTTAAGTGTAGCACACGGGAGAAATAGGAAGATACGATCATATTTTTCCACTGAGCTACTCACTGCAGCCGACAGGTGTTTCAGCAGCAGAGGAAATACAGTTGGAGGCAGTTGACAGAAGAGCAATTAGTAGGCAGCAGTTGAGCAGGCACATGGCCAGTGAAATGAGCAATGTTTATACTGTCACAGTGGCTGAGCAGACATCGTGCTGCAGTCGTCGCTAGTACACCATTAATTCACTCGAGTCCAACATTGCCTGTAATGCTCGGCCATATTCTACAAAAGAAAAACATAAATATTATGGTATAATAAGTTGCGTCTTAAATGGTAACACTTTGGGCTGCATTGACTACAAAACTGTTTGCCCAATGATCAGATAACATGATGGTAGATGGAACAGAACTACTGTCTGCTCCACGTTTTGCTGTCGTTGAACTTTCGACTATTAAACACATTAAATCTCAGAAATATCTAAAAGGTAAGTAGTTTTCCATCAATAACAAAAAACTCACCCTCACCAAAAACTATTATTTGACGAAGTTCCATCAAATATTGATTTTATTGCGAAAAAACTATTTTCTTATGGGAATTTAACATGGGGGCTAAAAATAGATTTTTTAAAAATAATTTATAATTGTGGACCCATTTTCAAAATCTAACTTGTTTTCTTAGTTGCATCATTTTTGCAAGCTATCTAGTCAGGTTTCGAAGTCAATTTCCAAATTTCTACCCTCATCGTCTCTACCTCCTTTTACCCCATGTAAATTCCCATAGGAAAATTGTTCTTTCGCAATAAAATCAATATTTGATGGAATTTTACCAAATAATTTTTTTTGGGGAGGGTGACTTTTTTATTATTGATGAAAAAGTACTTACCTTTAGATATTTCTGAGATTTAATGTGTTTAATAGCCAAAAGTTGGAACATACACTACTAAGTATGTGAGCAGGCCACCACCTGCCCTGCCCAACCAAAACAGAATAAACAAATACTAGCAGTGCGAACAATGGGTTTCAGATGGCAGTGTAACTACACAGTGTATTGAAGATTGTGCATTAATATGTAAACCGATGTAGCTAGTATGTGGAAATGTTAACACTGGACTAGAATTAATATGACATTATCATGCAAAGAAAATGGCGTATCCTCAGCATGAATTAAATTTTGTTGTCTGCTGCTTATTTTTTATCTTCCAATTTGCTCATCAAAAACATGCTTTGACAACACTTTAGAATCATTTCCAATGGAAATGATTCTCAAGTGCTGTCAAAACATGTTTTTATTCAAAATGAAGACGAAATATAACACAACAGCAGACGACTATTTCTGTTTGCCGCATTCTAAGGGTTAAGTAAATATGCAGCTTACCTAGAGCTCTGAGGCTCATAAACAACAATCCCAGCGGGAATGGATGCTGCAGGCCTACCTTTTGGATTCTTATAGAAGACACAGTTGTTGGCACACGTCTCGGGATTCGTGTCCCAGAGGGACGTGCCACAGCAACACAGGGGAGGTAACTCTATCTTCTTCCGGTGAACTTTCTCCTTCAGCTGTTGTCGCAGAGCCTCGATGTATCTGTCACAGAAAATATCGCTAAATAATTGAATTTAGATGATTCAGAGTATTTGACTTTTATAAACCACACATATTTTGAATTAAAATGGAGAATGAATTCTTCATTTCTTCCAGCATGAAAAAAAACCCAACTTCTCAAGTGTTAATGGTGGATGTCCACAGCAGGGGTCAAAAATATTACGGAAAATAAAATTGCACATAATTATGTAAATACAGTACATTGAGGTCATACAGCCATAGTGATAGCCCTCACCGTTTCACCTATTTCCCTCTCCAGCAACCAGTCATAAAAAGAACACAATAATATCGACAAAAGTAATGCGTTTTGTGAGTTGCGAACTCTCGACCAGATAGAATGAACACAATTCACATAATTATGTAACTACAACCTCTCTACAGCTGCCAGCGGAATAGTGATAGCCCTCACCGTTTAACCTATTTCCCTCTCCAGCAACCAGTCGTAAAAAGAACACAATAATATCGACAAAAGTAATGCGTTTTGTGAGTGGGAACTCTCGACCAGATAGAATGAACACAATTCACATAATTATGTAACTACAACCTCTCTACAGCTACCAGCGGAATAGTGATAGCCCTCACCGTTTCACCTATTTCCCTCTCCAGCAACCAGTCGTAAAAAGAACACAATAATATCGACAAAAGTAATGCGTTTTGTGAGGTGCGAATGAAATGTCTCGCATTTTTCCGCCTTGACCTTCACCCGGGGGCCGGAGATTTTTTTTTAATAGTCGTATATTCATGTACATATCATAGTAAAGGGATGTATAAAGTTTGATGACTGTAGCTGATAAGGTGTTGATGTAATGATCGTAACACGAAAACTTAACATTGAATGTATTAATAAATAGAATTTGACCTTGACCCTGGAGACCCTGTGGCCCGTCAATTTTTTTTTTATTAGTCCTATATTCATGTACGTATCATAGTAAAGGTATGTATAAAGTTTGATGACTAGCTGATAAGGTGTTGAAGTAATGACCGTAACACGAAAACATTGGATGATAACGCCGCCGCCGCCGACAACACCGCCGCCGCCGACTCCGGAAAAACAAAACCTATGTCTCATTTTCCGCTTCGCGGGCGAGACAATAAATAAAACTGACCCTTGTAGGCAGGTGGCCATTGTATAGAGGGGCCATCAATGAACAATCATCTACCACTCCAACCCTCCCCACATTCAATATGTTTAATGTTTAACAACTGGATACTAAGTCAAATATAGTATAAATATATAATGGTACAATCCATCGGTGCAGAATACACCGTTGTAGCGAATATGCCCAAGTGAGGCTGTCAGACCGAACCTGGCACAAACAACGCTGAACGAACCTGGCACAACTAACGCTGACCGAACCTGGCACAAACAACGCTGAACGAACCTGGCACAAACAACGCTGAACGAACCTGGCACAACTAACGCTGACCGAACCTGGCACAAACAACGCTGAACGAACCTGGCACAACTAACGCTGACCGAACCTGGCACAAACAATGGTCGAATGATGGCAAATAGAAATCTGCCGGAATCTGGCAACATTGATAACTAGTAACGAATCACATTCCGTGTTAAGTTTGTGATGGACATACATACGGACGGAACGTCCGTACTCCATTAAGTGCTATATGCCCACCTTACCATTCGGTGGTGGGGGCATAAAACAATAATTGCACAGTGGAATGCCTTATTGCGGTACCATCGTGGCGAACTAAAAAAAACAACAGCATTTTATTTTTTATTTTTATTTCTTGTGGGGTGCATCCACAGGGTACTGTATTATACATGTACATGTAATGGACATCGCAGTAAAGTGGAGTGGTAAGTATATAGGTCCAAACATTTTATTGCCAATTTCAAGAACGTGTAAATGGTTTATAATCATAGGTTGTGAATTTGCAGGCAAAGATTCAGTCACAGATATAAATGTAAAATTTCAATTAACCTTTCTATTTCTTTGGATTTTCTGACTCGTCTCTCGTGCTCCAAGATTGTCTCGCGTATAAATTGCCGCTCCTGAATTTGCCGTTCCAAGGCTTGTATGCTGGTCTCCCCAGTAACGGGGTCGCGGGGTTCGATGAGTTGCTGGGAGATTTGTTCCTCTCTGGTCCTCGCTTCTTCCTTCTCTTTCTTCAGTCTGCAAATACACAAGACAGATATAGGTAGAAGGACATTATTCGAATTGTAGCTAATACTGGATAAATGGGGCTTATGGGATTTGTGACCAATGTAGTTCCTGATCAAATACATGTAGTACACTGTAACCTGATAATGATCGATAATGCTTGTTAGAAGAATGATGGATGTTTCATTGATGGAATGACAAACAATGCAGCTCCTGATTAGACTGCGTGAATGTACAGACTAAACTGGATATACACTTGTCGCAAAACCCACAAGGTCCATTTCAGTGACAGGCACATTTAAGCAGAGACAGGATATGAGCAGGAGGTGTTGGGTAATCAATCAGATGTCACCAACATGCTGGCTCATCAGGGGTTACTTACTGCTCACAAACATCAAAATTCATCTGATGCAAAAGGCGCAAAAAGGTTGGACATTTCCAAGGCAATTTTATAATGTGCGCAGAAATAATTCCTCAAACTTTCAACACTTCAGGTAGTCATGGTTGGTGAATTTGATGAATAATTCCTATTTATTACATGCTTCAAGTAGATTTGCGTTGGAAGGGCTTGACATTATTTTGCAATGTGTGATTAAGATTCACCTGACACGATTAAATCCTTGGAACTACGTGAAACTACAAATTCTTATTCAAAAATATACACATAGATTTGACCTATTAAAAAAACCTGAAACCTGTCCAAATTTTACGGCTATATAAACATAGCTAAAAAAAACAATATGTTTTCGACAATATTAAATTAAAGCAAAATTTCAGAATGAACTGTTTTGCAAATGTTATCGACATATTAGAATTATAATTGCCTCATTTACTACTTTGCACTTTTAATGTCCCTCCAGCAACAAAATTTCAATGGCCGCTGCCTGTCAAACTTCCTGATGTTCATAAATATTGTGATAACTTGTATATTCATTCGTGATATACTACCATTTGCGATGCAACATTACACAGGATACACACTTTCTATTAGTGTGAACGATCTATTACTGCCAAGACGTATGAAACGTGACCAACGGTGAGATATTTGCAATAATATTTCGCCGGACACTTCGGACCATGCAACTTTCGGACCAGGTCACCAGGACGCTTCGGACCAGGACGTTTCAGATGCAAGCCAGCTGTGTCTTTGACAATAATACCAGAATACCGCTTGGGACTTGGGACAGTTTATGTGAGTTTTCCCATATTTTTGGTCATTTGGTGGCAGAGTAAATTGACGGCCCTCAAATCTGAGTATTGGCGTAGGAATATATTCATCGTATGTGGGTGAAGTGCCCCAGGGTGTATATTGAGATAATTTGCGACCGTTCATCAATAATGATATACAGCTGAATCTTGTTTATCTCGATATACCTGCTTACAATGTATCTCGATATACGTTCCAGGTCCTGGCAGAATTCCCTATATAGATCATATATTTTACTCCTGATAACTCGATATGTCGATATATCGGTTTAGTCGAAGTGGAAATCGAGTCCCGATAGTATGTTTTCTTCACATTTGTATTCTGATATGTCGATGCGAAAATTAAGCACCCGGCGCCGCCAAGTCTGAATCAGCGCGATTATCTCAGGTAAGTTTTCACACGTCTATAGAAACCAAAGACAGCGCCACCGCTAAAATGCGTTTAAAGTTGCATGTCCAGTTAAAGCAGTTCATTTAAAACCATAATTAATCAATTAATCAATTAAACTTAAAGTGATATCAAATCTCTTTTAACAGAAAAATGAATTAAACGGTGTAGCCATAAGTAAATCGTAGATGTAATGATTAGTCATTGATGTGTATTACATGTGTGTTCAAAATCGCTCGTTTACACTAGCTCAGTAGCTGCGAAGAAGCATAAACAAATTGTGTCTAATTCACCGGAAATTGTAAGAAGCATATTTTATATATTTAGTAACATGCGCATGCACATTGTGTAAAAAGAAAGTGAGCGATTTATGAAAACCCGGAAATAAAGTAAAGAGGCATTTCTGAAGCGAGTTTGTTCCGATTTGTTTTCGAGAAATTTGGCGAATTGTTATCTGGAAGTTCGGATATGTCGATATATTTTCACCAGTTCATTCGACTTCGAGATAACGAGAATGACCTGATCCTGTAATGTATGACCATCAGCCAATCAGATTGCGTGATATTTATAGAGTGCATTAGAATATTGATTTTATTGAGAAAAAACAATTTCCCCATATTAAATCCCATAGTCAGTGAAGATGTCTATGGGCATTTAACATGGAGACATTTTTAGAATTTCAGAAATACTGGACCGATTTACAAAATTTAACTATTGTTTTCTTTATAGTTAGATAATTTCCAAGCTGTCTAGCCAGGTTTCGGAGACGATTTCCAAATTTGTTTTTTTTACTCCTCCCCCAGCTCCTCCACCTCCTTTCCCCCCATGTTAAATTCCCATAGACAAATAAATTTTTCGTAATAAAATCCATATTTGACCAAATTTCATGAAATAAAAAGAAGGCTCATTCTTAAACCAGATGGCCGCAACCCGCATGTCGAGCCCGCCGAGGCATTTGACCTTGGGCACAGGGGCCACATGAGTGGGACACAGCATGAATATATGGATGATGACTAATAAGCATATGAAGTTTCAAGTCAATGTGACTTAGTACTGCAGAGATATAAGGTATTTAAAAACTTTAACGCAGATTTCGGACGGACGGACGCACACACGGACGGACGCACGGACGTCATTGTGATCACTATGTCTCGCTTTCCGTAAGCGGGCTCGACACAAAACTACTGTTTTTTCATTGTTTATATGGCCATAAAATTTGGGCAGGTTTCGTGAAACAGACCGTAGTTGTATTGAAAATCTAAAATGTGCGTCATACATGTACTTTGTACTACATTCAACCAGCATAGTGACATGTCGATGCATACTGTCAGAATACAATAAATAATTAATTATTTTCATTCGGAAACTATATTATATTTATAACAAGAGTGCCGAAGTTCACAATATACGCCTGTCGAGGTATAGCCAGTATACTAGGTGGGAAAACTCCATGGAAAAAGAAAACAATTTTAACACAAATTTCGAGGTGATTTGACCTTGAACACGGGCCACATGGGTGGCCAATATTGATGATGATCAATAAGTAGATGAAGTTTCAAGCCAATCGGACTTAGGGTTGTAGAGATATAACACATAGAGATAATCATTAAAATTTGGATTTGACCATGAACACAAGGGCCAATCCGACTTAGGGTTGTAGAGATTTGACCTTGATCTTGAACACAGGGATGCATGGCTGGGTTATAGAATGAAAACACGGATGATGACAAATAAGTATATGAAGTTTCAAGCCAATGTGACTTCGGGTTGCAACAATATAACAGATAACCTGAAACTTTAATGCAAATTTTGCAAAACTTTAACACAAAAGTGATTTGACCTTGATAAGGGGAATGAAAATATAGATGGTGATAAACAGGAATATGAAGTTTCAAGTCAATCGGACTTAGGGTTGCAGATATAATAGGTAGCCAAAAACTTTAATGCAAATTTTGCCAAAATTTTAAAGCAAACTTCTAAGCAATTTGATTGGGTGACATAAATGGGCTCTGGAATGAAAATATAGATCTAGATAAACAAGTATATGAAGTTTCAAGTCGATCAGGCTTAGGTACATGTACGTGTAAACTTTAACGCAAATCGGACGGACAGACTGACAGCGGTATACCATATGTCCCATTTTTCAAGCGGGCGTATAATTACAGGCCAAACAAGCTCTATTGTTCTCATTTGTGACCTTCGATCTCTAAGTGTAACCTTGAACTTTGAGCCACGGACCTGGGTCTTGATTTCCGCACACTGTCTCATCATGGTGAACATTTGTGTCAAGTTATTTCATCCATAACAAAGTTAAAGCCTGAACAAGAATGTTCACATTTTTTCAGCTACAGACCTATTTTGGTGAACATTCCGGACGTACAGACTGACAAATGGACAGGGGTCACACTACATGCCCTTCCACCATTTCATGGCAGGGCATAATAATGACATGTACCAGTCTATGTTTGGATAAAGCGTATATTTCACTCGATAGCCAGGCCACGTAATTTGGTCGACTAACAAGTCCCAAC
This sequence comes from Conchocele bisecta, assembly GCA_029237695.1. NCBI lineage: Eukaryota > Metazoa > Mollusca > Bivalvia > Lucinida > Thyasiridae > Conchocele > Conchocele bisecta. The sequence goes on from CM055272.1 coordinate 6,390,908, forward strand.
CACCCCACCTCTCCCACCCCGTGTGTTTACCGCTGTATTCTCCTCCTGTGGTCCTGTCTCCGCAGGTTCTCCTTCACCTGTTCCCGCTCCATGTCCATGAAGAGGCGGCGGTATGTGGCCTGCTGGCTCCGGGTCCGACGTTTCTCCTCCTCCGTCTGGACCCCGGCATAGATGTCCAGTACTCGCATCGACCGCGCGGTCCTCGCGATCTCGGTCCCCTGCATCGTGCTCGCTGAAATTACCGCAATAACTGTATGACTGTGATCCGTGATTTCTAGCCAGAACCAACATGTGCTCATGAACATTGAAACTTATCCAATTTATGGATTAAATTTATAGAAAACATATTTTGTGGCCACTTGAGAACACAAGAATTCCGCCACGGAAGCGGTATCGCGCGTGCCGAGGCATTTGACCGTGAACATTACAAGTAAATAAATGACCTTGACCTTGAGAATTTGGATGTGGGGGTGTGCATAATGAAGCATCATCCCTAGACAAACATTGATGCGAAATATTATCAAAGTCTTGCAAGGGGTTAAAGAGATATTGTGAAAAAACAATAACTTTAACGCATTTCTGTTACAAAACTGGTGAACATTACAAGTAAATAAATGACCTTGACCTTCAGAATTTGGATGTGAGGGTGTGCGTAATGAAGCATCATCCCTAGACAAACATTGATGTGAAATATTATGAAAGTCTGGCAAGGGGTTAAAGAGATATTGTGAAAAAAACGGACGACGATGACGGAAAAAGCGCCGACTATAGACGCCTCTGCTAAAACAGGCGCGACAACAACTGGAAAATGTGGCCTGTCGACACACTTAGGGCCTCTATTTGAAAACCGTTACAAAAACTTTCAAATAAATAAACAGACAGACGGATGGACGTACAATCAGTAGCGAGGGTAATTATATTAATGTGGAAGGATGTATCATTACATTACTAAGTAATGCATGTGTGCAATATGAAGATATTAGCTGAAAGCAAACAGAAATTAAAGGTGATTTGAGAAACTCTTACAAAAACTTGCAAAAAAATAAACAGACAGACAGACAGACAGACAGACAGACAGACAGACAGACAGACAGACAGACAGACAGACAGACAGACAGACAGACAGACAGACAGACAGACAGACAGACAGACAGACGACAGACAGACAGACGACAGACAGACAGATACAGACAGACAGACAGACAGACAGACAGACAGATACAGACAGACAGACAGACAGACAGACAGACAGACAGACAGACAGACAGACAGACAGACAGACAGACAGACATACAGACAGACAGACAGACAGACAACAGACAGACAGACAGACAGACAGACGATAGGATGTATAGTTATTTAGTAATGCATGTGTGCAATATGAAGATATTAGCTGAATGCAAACAGAAATTATAGGCGATTTGAGAAACTCTTACATAAATGTTCATATAAATAACAGACGGACGGACGTACGATCAGTAGCGAGGGTAGATGTATTAATGTGGAAGGTTGTATTGTTACGGACGGACGGACGGATGACGGACGGACTGACGGCGGGCGGACCACAGACAGGGCGAAACCTAGTCGGCGGGGCCCTAACAATTTAGTATACATTTGTGAGAACTTCATTAATGACATTTCCAGATTTCAAATTTGCACATTAGTGGAGAATCAATGTGTAATAACAGATCGTTGGTACGTGATTTGCTGAAACCTGATGGATTGTTTTATTCATGAACAATACAAACATTAATCAAATTACCATAAAGGGTAAAGATCCTCATGAAATCAGTTAGCATGTTTAAAGCTGCACTCCCCTACATGAGGTGATACAATACGAAGATTTATTTCTTAGAAAAGTCATTATCTACACAATGATGGGTAATTTTCAACAATTGTGTCTGTTTCCCAGTTCTATTTTTATCAGTACATGTCACATGACACAATCTATTCTGACACATGACATATTCGACATGCACATTGTATTATCAAAAGTGGAGAATGGCTGATTCAGAAACTTAAATTGATTACTTCGAACTTTGAACGTCATTATGTGACGGAGACAAAAATTATATTATTATTCTCTTGAATTTAATTATTATGCTATGTTGTAAATGCTTTTCTCTCATGAAAACCTTATTACGCCGTGTTCATAAATACCCAATTCATAAATCATTCATGAATCTGATTGGCTGGCCGCATCACCCTAATTACATATTCGTATTATGCACAAACATTATGCCTAACAAACACCAGATGGCCGCGGCCCGCATGTCGAGCCCGCCAAGGCATTTGATGGTCTCAGCGTGTATTTATTTGAAGTTTGAATTAAGGGTTGTGGAGATATAAGTTATGTAAAAGCTTTAACGCAAATTTTAGTCATTTGACCTTGATCTTGGGCATGTGGGCCGCATAGGTGGGCTATAGAATGAAAATATGGATGATAATAAAGAATTATTTGAAGTTTGAATGAATAAGAAGTATTGGATGTTGGAAGTAAATCAGAGTAAGTGTTGTGGAGATATAAGGTATGTAAAAACTTTAACACTAATTTCAAAGTCATTTGACCATGGGCATGTGGACCACATGGGCAGGCTATGGAATGAAAATATGGGTGATGAAAAGTAAGTATTGGAAGTTGGAAGTAAATTGGAGTAAAATTGTGGAGATATAAGGTATGTAAAAACTTTAACGCAGATTTTATAATAATGCAAAACTTCTAAGTCATTTGGCCTTGCCCTTGAGGCACAGGGGCTGCATGAGTGGGACACAGAATGAATATATGGATGATGCCCAATAAGCATACAAAGTTTCAAGCAAATCTGACTTACGGTTACAGAGATAGTAGGTATGTAAAAACTTTTAACGCAAATTTTGATAGAAACTTTAACACAAACTTTAACACAAAGTCATTTGACCTTTGTTTAAACAATATTTATTTATGAATTACAAATAACAATATACATTTGACCTTGACTTTGGGACACAGAATGTATATATGGATGATGACCAATAAGCATACAAAATTTCAAGCAAATCCGACTTACAGAGATAGTAGGTATCTGAAAACTTTAACGCAAATTTTGACAAAAAATTTATCGCAGACATTTGACACTGACCTTGGGCACAGGGGCCGCATGAGTGGGATACAACATGAAGATATGGATGACGACTTAGGACTGCAGAGGTATAAGGTATTTAAAAACTTTAACACAGATTTTGGACAGACGTACTCATCACAGTATACTTGTGAACCCACTTGCTTGTGCACCTATAAATAGTCTGCTTGTGCAGCTGGATGCACAAGAAAAAGTGTTGCACAAGCAGGTCTTGTATGCAAAAATTGATCCACAAGTATACCTGGTTGATTAATCTGAGTCCGTCCGATGCTGATAGTCATTTTGACACTTTGCCGATGGATATCTGATGCTTGTGCACCAACTTTCGTGACAAGTACCATAAGATCCTTGTGAGCTGAAATAAAGTAGTCTGCAAGAAAAAATTGATGCACAAGTGCCTCTTGTACACACAAATTTATCCACAAGTATACCTGGTTGAAGACGGATGGACGGACGCACATGACGGACGCACGGACACCCGGACGTCATTGTGATCACTATGTCTTGCTTTCCGCAAGTGGGCTCAACAAAAATGAAGACGTTCCATGCGTGACGCACGGACACCCGGACGTCATTGTGATCACTATGTCTTGCTTTCCGCAAGTGGGCTCGACAAAAATGAAGGCGTTCCAAATGACGTCCCAATGGCGCGACAACGCAATAATGTTTTGATGCTGACATTATCATGTTTTAAACGCTATTAGAAGCGTCAGTGACTCATTGAAATTACTGCAATTGTTAAAATGTGCTCCCATTTGGTAATACAGTAAAGTTCCACCGTACGACCACCCCATTATTGACATTGCCCCGTTAATACGACCCAGTTTTCAAAGAACGTTTTATTTACTCTTCATTTACACGGTCGCAGGGTTCGATACAACCACCACCCCACTATTCCGTATTACGACCACTTTTGACAGTCCAGATGTGTTAACGTGTGTTGTTTTAGGGTCCATCATTACAACCGTGGTACCAACAGATTTGCAATACCTGGTGCATAAATTAGTGACACGAGACATTTTTGCGACAATATGCAAGACCGATTCATAACACCCGAAAAACAAACTGCCAATTTCAACAATTTGTTGTTTTAATGACGAGTGTGGAACTCTTCAGCCGATATTGTTTGCAATAATAGCGGATTAAGAAATGTTTGAAGTCTCTAATTGGAGAGAGTACAGCACGTCGATTGACGGGTGTTCTTTAAATTATTCATGTGGGAGAGTATGCGGCTGGATTCATAAATTTCAATTGATTTGTGACTGCGAGTGCGACGTCTTCTCGCTGAAACCACAGGTTGAACTAACGGACCAAACTCTATAAATACATTAAATATGTCTAAAAGCATCAATAAATGAGAAAAAAATAAGTTAAAAAGACTTATTTTTACTCCCCATTACACCTTACCAAGTTGGCTATGTTTTTATGCCACACTCGGGCGGCCTCGTGACAACAGACTCTCACAAAACAGTCAAACAATTTAAATTATTTTCACCTATTGCAGAAGGTAGACAAATGTTAGCCCTCCGCAACGATATACACAATATATTCCCCGATGCATTATGTCAACGGTGTTTTTCAGCTATTGATTATTTGGTTCGACAAAATTCCGCATTTTTCTCTAGTCGGAAGACTTGTGGCACATTTTTGGGCCCACTACTACTATATGACAGTGCAAACATCTGCGTCTCAAAATACTTTTACGTTGTCCCGGCCCGTAAAGGAACAAACAAGTATGAGTATCTTTATGGACACCACCAATTTTAAATTTCAGTGTCAGCAAACTGCTCAGTACAATATGTTGTAACCCATTTTTGAATTTCGTAGAATACCTGTAATTGTGCATGCTTTTTTTCTTGAGACCACAAGGTACCATGCAAACTCTTTTTAGCAGTCAAAAAAATTTATTTGAAAATGTTAGTGATTGAACACATTCTAAACATGCATTCAAACACATCTAGTTCATAGAAACAGCTACGTAATTTGGATTTTTAAAAAGTTTACACGACGTCACATTTGACGTCTGACAGACAATGTGGCATCAAGAAGCGGGAAACACGTCGCTGTCACAGCACAATTCATTGATTATAATTGAAAAAATAGACTAATTGTGCATATATCCGCTGTGGAAGTATAATGAATAGGATATTCCACTGTACATTTCTGAATAGCGAAAATAGTACACTCGTGTCCGTCGGCATCCATGCAAGCAACTCGTTCACTACGCACACTCGTGTCTCATTTCCCGCTATTCAATATTTATCTCCGGGTAAATGTTATTTTGAAGAAATAAACGTCCCATTAACATGTAGCATGAAGGAAATTGAAATAATTGATTGATTTTGCTTGACAGTGAGTTAGTTATGTTGATACTGTCAGTTCAGTTGAGCCAAATAACTTCCAACTTGTCACGCAAATATTCTACATACATTGTACTGGACCCACATATGAGACACGCCATTTGATTCTGTAACTAAGTAGATGTGCGATATCTCATAAACAAATATTTGAAAAATTTACAATATTTTCCGTAAACGACATTGAAAATTGACGAAATGTTCGTGTCAAATACGGAATATGAAAATGTCGTCAACTTTCGGCCTATATTTACGGAAAGTATCACAGTTACTATAAATATATGTCTAAGGTACAAAATCATATGGCTTGTCCCATATGTAATGGCAAACAGCTGCTACCTGACTGGGTGCGCCTCTCTATCCGTTCTGGTCGACTCTCCTCTTTCTCTGGCTCAAGGTCAAACTGCACGACCTTCTCTGTGGCCGGGGCGATATTCTCCAGCTCATTCTGATACACTGGCAAATAAATACATAACATACAAATGGTGCTCAGCAAATATCACATTTATACAAGTATAGTATGCAGCTTGTAAGTGCTCACATACAGTCATGTGCCAAATTAAAGTTCACAAGATAAAATTTGGCTCTGAAAAAATTTAAGGTAGGAAATTTAAGAGAATTACACCGGTTTTCATTGAGAGTAAAGCACTCTATAACTTTTCCACAGATTTAGCACAACACATATTAAACACATTTTTTGATTAATAAAAGCACATACGTGTATAAAGCAGTCTGTCAATATATATGTCTGTGATTGAAGAAATGAGGTTTACTGCATTTTCCGCTAGTTTAGCAACTGGTCTACTCACGCCCTCCTGCAACCTGGTGAGGATCTACAGTAAGATGTGTACGTCACCGACTGAAGGTCAGCTACACAGACCGTGATCAGGCTGCACAATGGCGCACTATAATCTGTGAAGGTGATAAGCAATATATGAGACTAGCCATGTGATTTTATATCTCATGAAAAATATTTACAAAATTACTATATTTTCCGTAAATGACATCGAAAGTTGAAAGTCAACTTTCGATGTCATTTACAGAAAATATCCGTTTATGTAAGCATTTTCATGAAAAATCAAACATCTTCTTTAAAGCGGAATTCCTCTAAAAAGAGGAAAATTCACATCCCTGTTCTCTGACAGTTATAAAGTCAATCACATGGCTGGTCCCATATTGTCGGAATGCATCACCAAGGTCACCTTTGTTGTTGACGACCTTGACCCCTTCGATGGCCTCGTCGTCCTCGAGATCGACGAGATTGTTGTCGTCGGTGTGCCGCGACACTGGATGCTGGTGGGAGGAGAATACAACGTACAATGTACCATGGCATGGCATTATACACCAGACTGGGGCCTTTTGATATCAAGTTTATCAGGCGAGGTATAGGAATTCGTAGGCTCCCTGACGACTTTCACTTCTGACTATATACTCAGTTCTCATGCTCGAAATCAGGTTGAGGCTGAGCTGTAAGCTATGCTCAGCTTAAGCCAATCAAACTGCCAGATTTATAGACAAATATTCAGAACATGCTAAGGAATGCTTATAACTAGGGATGGCAACGAATATTCGAATATTCGAATATTCGTTTATTGACCGAATATTCGAATATCAGTTTGGTATTCAAATGGAAAACTTATTTCAAGGTATTGTTTGGTTTACTTATTTATCACTGTCGCACATACAGCAATTGATCCCGGCACGTGTAAAAGTTTGTATTGTCCGTTATCGACGATTAATACGGTATCGCGTCAAAGTTTGCTTGTCCCTAATATCGACAATTAATAACACGGTATTGTTTTGACAGCCTGAAGGCTTGCAGATGTTTAATCCGTACCTTAATAAAGTTTAATGCTCTAGGGATGGGCATATTTTTTTATAATTTTCATAAGACAATTTTCATACATGTTATAAACACAGTTTCACTTAGCGGTATAGATATATATGCATAATATTCAATTTATTACCAGTCAAGTATATTTCTAAACCACCGACTTATTTCTATCAATGCAATACTAATTAAATAACAAATTTACAAAGACTGTAATGAAAAATATGACTGACTGTAGTGGAGATAGTCATATTGTTTAACAAGGTCTTCAGTTCAGGAGTGCTTCAATTTCAACTGCATCAGATTAAAGAAGTAAAATCTTTTCTAATTCTGATAAAATCCCATTAATCCTGGCCGACCGACCGACCGACCGACCGACCGACCGACCGACCGACGACCGACAGACGACAGACGACCGCCGACGACGAGACAGACACCGACAGACAGACAGACAGACAGACAGACAGACAGACAGACAGACAGACAGACAGACAGACAGACAGACAGACAGACAGACAGACAGACAGACAGACAGACAGACAGACAGACAGGGTAAACACTATATGTATGCCTCCAACATTGATCGGTGCGGTTGCCTAAATACTGTGGCGCACTACAAAACTACAAGTGTTAAATGCATGCAAACATGTACCACTATCTCCATGTGTGACCAGCAATAAACAGTGGGCACCGGGAAATGTTACCACATCAGTGGATCATGTCACACATCATAGCACTGCAAACTGTGTAGACAATGGTCAGATGGAATATGTTAGTCTGGGTGTAATACACAAGTGGTACATGCAGAAAGCTATGTCATGCTGTAATAAAGTAATAAATGGATACATGTACATGCATGTGAATCATATTCTTCTTTGTGTTGAGGTGAGGGGGGGTGGTGTCATTATATGGTTGTATAATAAAACAAATATTCAACATTTTAGCTGGTGTATAAGATCGCACCGGAAGAATGAATATTGACCGAAGTTGTTGCATCAGTCAATATCTAATAGTTATAGTTCACATAGCGAGCAAGAAATTAGTTTATTAAAAATTCAATATGTGACCAATAACATACTTATTGTTTACCCAGCCCAGTCGCGAAGCTCCGCCCCAATTTAAAATCGCTATACTAGCATGTGATTGGTGGTGTGACACGAAATGAGCACGTGTGTGGGCGGTAATACGCTTTGCGTCTCGTGAACTGATGACAGCAAGACATAAAAAAAATTCTAAATATAGCAGCTGAGCATTTAATGATTAATTTAATAGATATTGCCGAAAGTGTCGTACTATGCGATTAATTGAGATGACAGTAAATTGAGGGTAAACAATAATGATTCTTCTGGAGCATACAACATCATATAAACCAGCTAAAAAGTCCACATTTGCATACAATTACACTGTTTGTAATTACATGTATATAATATGTGGGCCAAAATCTGACAAAACCAACCTTAACAAGAGTGCCGTAAGTCACAACATACGCCTGTCAAAGATAGGCAGCGAAGATGCAGAAATGTGAAGCTGTCACCAAGGCAAGAAACCTTAATGTGAATTTGAAAAGTTATATTTAGCATTATTTCTTCCTCTTGTTGTGATAAACAGGATTATTAATTTAGGTACAGATGTGTAAAGTACAAATTATATAGAAATGCATACACAAATGTAGAGAAAAAAATATAAATAAATATAAAAAAATAATTTAGCACAAAAACACCAAGGTGCACATGTACAATATGTGTAGAAGACGTGTGCAAAGTTTCCGATCGATTGACTGAAAGGGTCTAGAGGAGTTGTGTACACAAACTATGTACCTTATTTATAGAATTCATACAAAAATGTAGAAAACATGGCTAAGTTAATAAGGTGATATATTTTTTTCCGCATAAAAACACCAAGATGCACATGTTCAATATGTGTAGAAGACGTGTGTATAGTTTCAGATTGATTGACTGAAAGGTTTTAGATGAGTAGTGTACACAAACTCTGCAGTTTTTCTGTCCGCCGCCAGCCCGCCCTGTGGTAAAACATAATATGTCCTGACTTATAGGCATATAAAAACGAGCCATGGTGACCAGCACCCCCACCACACCACAACAAACTATACAAAATGTAACATATTATTAGGAATTACAAGTGCTCCAACTAATCAGGATATATGTAAATAATATAGTCAATAATACAAACAGTGTTGTCAGATGTGGTCGACATGTTCAATTGATAATTATGTGTGCAGTGTTGTGCCTCGAGCGAACCTGGGAGACATTTCTTATCTTAAATTTTTATCGTTATTAACCCCTTCAACACTAAAGGCATGTATAGTGATGTTGGCAAATAGTGTAGATCCAGATGAGATGGCTTGTGACGAGCTGTCCCATCAGGATCTGCACTTTTTGCAAGTAATTTTTTGAGAACAAAAACACTCCCTTTTAATAAATGGACTATCGGTAGTCTGAAAATCATTTTGTGACAGATTGGTTACAAAATTAACACATTAAAATCCGTTCCTGTTATTTAGGGTTGAAAGGGTAAATATAGATGTGAATTGTGAAATTGTTCCCTTGAACTAGGCACAACACTGTGTGCATTACACTGAACTACAAACAGAATGAACTTTCAGCCATCGCTGTTGCTGTGGCAGGTCTAATCTACATGTGTGCAAGTGATGTGTCCACTACTTACTGCTTCCTTCCAGTCGTCCTAGATGAGTAAGAATATAAGGTTTGACAATGTCTAGCCATGTGTAAACGTTTGCCGTAGGCCGCGGGTTCAAACAGTTCCCCCGAGTGCCACGACAAACGTTTACCCACGGCTGAACATACATGGTCGAACGTTATTGTTACATGCCCGTCGGAAACATCGTGTAATTTGAGCATATATGCAGTACTTTCGGTACTTTGATAACCTGTTCCATTCAAACAGTTGATTTACGTTTTCATATTCCGGGGCCGCAATACACGCAGATGCCCCATCCTCCGCATCAATTTAAAAATTTCAGTTGCGACCATTGTGAACTGGTCTGGTGACGTAATGGCGCGTTCTAGTAACATCACGAGACACATGCTTTACATAGGTGTTGGCTTGGCCCCGGAATGAGCATTGCGTACAGCCATGGTCAAACAGCACGTGCTGTATGTGTGAACACGGCTTAGAGCGTTGTGAAACAACGGCAGTCATGTAACAATACAAGTGTAAATCAACCTACAGTAGTCCTTATCATGAACCTTGAGCATATAATTGCAACTGATATAAAAATACACATTGTTTTAAAGTCACTCTTTTTATTAAATTTTCGACCACATGGTCGAAAATTTAATAAAAATAGTGACTTTAAAACAATGTGTATTAAATGTGCTTCCCTTTGGAGGTTATTGGAAATTGATATAAAAATAGTTTAACAAAATTTCAGCACAGCTCAGCACCAACAGATGATTTTGAGCGTGATTCATTGATGAGTTTTTTTGTCATCTCTTCCACAATGCGATACACCGATGACAATCCACCCACAATGCCTTGATCCATCTGGAGATAAACACCTTCATTACCATTGATTCACAGAACAGTCACATATGTTCTGGCTTCATCCTGGAAGCATGAACTCCATAGTGTCGCATAAACTCGGCTTTCTCAGTGTATTAATGCAGAACATTAAATATCATGATACACTAGTGCAATAAATATGCCAATGAAACTGGTACAGAAAACACAGTTGGCGATCAATACTGTGTTTATGTATTATGCATTGCTTATGCAATAAATTAGAATCTAGCATTTGTGTGTAATTTAATATATTTGTTATTAAAATTGTTGACTGATATCAAAAGAAACGAGACATAGCCCAGTCTCCGCAAAACTGCCAAAACTTTACAGGACATTCAGGACATCATTTTTGTCAGGTCTGGTAATAAATTTAAAGATTGACCAAAATTGACCAGACCGAAAAAAGATTTATAAATAAAATAGATTTTGTGTGATATTTAAAAGCTTTTAAGTATATCAGTCATGTAAGTAAGGCTAGCTAGCGTCATAAAATCAGAAATTGGCAGAATGATACTAAAGGAAGTTGATTTGAAGTACAGAACAGAAAAGTAAAAAAAAAAACAGAATTTTTAGTCGGACATTCGGTCCGGTGTACCGTCGGACCGACAGCGATTTTACCGGACATGTCAGATGAGCTTAGTGGAAACTGATAGCCCCTTTTCTTATGTAATCAGTAAACATGAAAAATAAATATCATATTTTCACTCATCACTCATACTCTATTTACACAAATCAAGATTTGTGCCAACAGTTGTAAGTTTGATAAGGCCCGGTGACACAATGCGGCGGGCGGGTGGGCGGAGACTTACATCGCGGGTACTGGACACCCTCCAGATGCCACCGGGCAGGTCATCAGCCAGGTAGTGGTCGGTGATAACCCGCCGCGACACCAAGGTCCTCTTGGCATGGCGCACATGCTCATGTACCTACAACCAATAGTCCAAACTGGGAGCCGCCGACTACTTCACTATTATCACCGGTATGATGACATTTCAGGTAAGAAAATGTGTTCATACAACACGGATGACGCACTTACAGCTTCGTTAGTAAACGAGGCACAATTGCAAAATTCCAAAAAAATACAAGCTCAAACACAAACTTTAACCAAGGAAAATAACTACCGGTGTGTACATATTGCAGTTGTAGGTTAAGGTCACATGGAGGTCGTGTGTTCGACAGTGGTTTGCGGTATACATCACTGGCTCATGATAGTGTGCAAGTATGATGGCTGTATGCATTATAGATTGAAAATAAAAGGTAAACAAAAAATAACCATGGGAAATAACTATGTAAATATTGCAATTGTAGGTCAAGGTCGCACAAAGGTCAATTGATTGACAGTGGGTTGCGGTGCACATATCCGGCTCATGATAGTGTGCAACTATGGCCTAATGTTATTGAACATACAAGCACAAAGAAACACTTTATCCAAGGGAAATAACTATGCAAATATTGCAATTGTAGGTCAAGGTCACACAAAGGTTATTTGATTGACATTGGGTTACGGTGCACATCTCTGGCTCATGATAGTGTGCAACTATGGTTGCTGTAGGCCTAAAACTATTGAAGATAAAAGCTCAAACAAAAAGTTTAACCTTGCGGCTTGTGACAGACGGGACGGGATTGATGGACGGATTAAATGCCACCCCCACTATTGTGGCACGTCACATATATGCGATTGATCTAATATTGACAATGGGAACATAACAGGCTGTCAAGCATACGTTTTATGATATGAAATGTGAGCCTTTGCTCTAAATCACTGATTGTATTTTGATATACATGTAATAATGTTTTTTAGTGCACAGATGCAGCATGATGAGTCAGTAACAAACACATCAACGCAGACATCGCACACACACACACACACACACACACACACACACACACACACGCACACACATACATGGACACCAGGTTGTCATTGTGATCCAAATGTTGAGCTCTGCTCAAGCAGACTCGATAAATATCTACATGTACAAGATGTAACAGGAGTCAAATGGACAAATAAACACATATTCATATGCCATATCATATCACACATACATGCATGTAATTATTATAAACTCCATCGGGCTGTGCAATTTTCTGAATAAGTTTTGGCATTATAAATTATAATTGCATCTATTATAGAGGGGGCTACTATTATAGAAGGGGCTACTGTTAGTATAAATATGATACCTGGTTGGTCTGATCTGAGAATGCCTTGCTTCTCTCCCTGTCACCATTGTCACAGTGGCCTCCTGCAGACAGCAATACACGAGAGGCTATAATGTGCCGAATATCATTGAAAACCATCAAGCGGTTTAAGTTTAAAATCAGTTGCAAAGAGAATATTGGTGGCTGTGACTGGAGAAATGTGGGTAATGTCATTGGTGGCTGTGGTTGGAGAAATGGGGCTTATGGAATTTGTGACCAGAGTAGGCCTAGATCAAATAGTACACTCCTGTAGCCTGATAACGATCTATATTCCTAGACGCATGATGGGTGTTTTGTTGATGGAATGGTGAACAGTGCCGATCCTGATCAGACTGTGCAGATGCACATGCTGATCTGGATGTACTCTGGTGACAACTCGTAAGCCCCGTTTCTCCAGTCACAGCCAAAGTGTGTTTTGGCTGGCTCCTGATCTGCTAATGTCCTCGAGCTGCCCGATAAGAGCTGTACCGTTTGTTAGACGCATTATGGGTGTCTCATTGATTGAATGGCAAACCGTGCAGACCCTGATCCGACTGTGCGGATTCAAAGGCTGGTCTGGGACTACAGTAGTAATAAATGCCATATTTCTCCAATCACAGCCATATTTATTAAACAAACAAAATGTGGGTGTGACTGGAGAAATGGGGCTTATGGGTTTTGTGACCAAATGTAGATCCAGATCAACCTGTGCATCTGCACAGTCTGATCAGGATCTGCACCAGTCCATCAATGAAACACCTACCTGTCACGGTTCTAACAGGCGTTATTGATCGTGTACCAGGAGTTACACTGGTCACAAATTCCATAAACCACATTTCTCCAGTCACAACCATAACGATAGTAACGAAAGCCCGGTGAGTGAGCCCAGGGTGGGTGTGGCCAGCAGGTGTGTACAAGGAATTTCGGTAAAAAGTCGTAAAAAAGCTGTCCAATTTGGCATTTAGACACTGTTGTGAAGTTTCAATAATTTGATGTCTCCGACACCTTGCAGTTGGATTACATGCCCATCGTGTGGATTTGGCACATACATGTAGGACGTAATCAGACAAAATCGTGTGTACTGCAGATGTGACCAGTGAAGACCAAAATGTACTGCTCCATCCGCAAAGTCCGATCAGGGCCTTCATCGTTGCGTAATTGTGCTGTTCACCGTTACTATAGGATAATGCCAGTTTTATATACAAATGGTTCTGACGTATATTTATCACAGCGTGTTCGGTAAACATAGCAGATGCATACAAACTCTTTTATAAATTCACAAGGACGCAGAACTAAGTGTATGTAATAGTGTACATGTGTTGATTCAGGCTGAACTGATGCCTGCGTTTACGAGGTAACCTGCCCTGAATTGAGCGAATACATACTGACTGATAACGTATTGTTGTAATATGCAATTACAAACATTCGGGTTACAACGAAGTAACCAGATGGCCGCGGCCCACATGCCGAGCCCGCTGAGGCATTTGATGGTCTCAAGAGTGTATTTATTTGAAGTTTGAATTAAGGGTAGTGGAGACATAAGGTATGTAAAAGCTTTAACACAACTTTTAAAGTCATTTGACCTTGATCTTGGGCATGTGGGCCGCATAGGTGAGCTATATAATGAAAATATGGACGATACTAAAGAATTATTTGAAGTTTGAAGTACATCGGAATAAGTGTTGTGGAGATATAAAGTATGTAAAAACGTTAACGCAGATTTTATAATAACGCAAAATTCTAAGTCATTTGACCTTGACCTTGGGGCACAGGGGCCTCATGAATGGTACACAGAATGAATATATGGATGATGCCGAATAAGCGTACAAAGTTTCAAGCAAATCTGACTTATGGTTACAGAGATAGTAGGTATGTGAAAACTTTTAACGCAAAGTCTGACAAAAAAATTAACCTTGAAAATGGGTACAGGGGCCACATGAGTGTGACACAGAACAAATATATGGATGATGACTAATAAGCATTTGAAGTTTCAAGTCAATGTGACTTAGGAATGCAGAGATAAAAGTCTCGCTTTCCACAAGCGGGCTCGACAAGAACTGAAATTCCATTAGTCATACGACGCCACATGACGTTAGCGAAAGATGTCACTGTAATGACGCAAAGTAAACAAGTCTGCGTTCTGTCCATAGATAACGATGTGATCTGTGGTCATTTTAGAGCCTAAAACGTTACCTGATAAATAGAATACCAGTCTACTGTCTTTTGATATCAAGTTTATCCGACTCAGCTCGGAAACGGTAGGAATTCCTTGGCAAGCCTCGAAATTCCTCCGCTTGCCTGATAAACTCGATATCAAGACACAAGCCTGGTATTCTATATGTATCTGACAATGCAATGGTCGCAACCTTGTCGTCAAAACTGGGAACTGAACATGGTGAAACAACTTGGGGATGTAAAATAAGTGAAACTTATCAACAATTTAAAATTTTACCAGCCCCAATATTGTTGGGCCAAACTCAGAACAGTATAGAATGTTTGCAGATTTTTTATGAAAATTCCCTGTGCGGCATTTACAGGAACATGATTTTCCCCCATTTTGTTGCCCAAAATATAAATGCGCGTTATGCACCAGTGTGCGCAATTTTCATGCACAGCCAAGTATGGTATGTAATACAGTAAAGGCATCTAAACCAGATGAACAGAACACCCAGACCTCCAGATAAGCGTATTGGCGTATTTTACGCACTTATTTTAGCAGAATACGCATTGATAAAAAATGGGAGTACAAAATACTCACAGCAATGTGACAATACGCATTGATTTTCAAATTGAGTCATAAAAATACTGTAATAAAGTTGAAACTTTACTTAGTTGAGTTGCAAAAAGCAAACAGTGTTTGCTGTTTGCAGCTCAACTAATTGAATTAAAAAAAATTAATAATTTGTTCCCTATTTAATAAGGAAGAAAATCATAATCAATAATACATTTGTAAATGTAAAATATGCATTGAATTTAAAATCTGGGAGTACATGTATACTACTCTTTAGATACACAAGAGCTCCGCGGACCAAAATATCCCGCCTAGTGCAGTTTGATAGTACATAAGGAGCTTGTAATAACCTTGGGGTTAATGAGCAACATGAGTTTTTGTAGAATGATGCGGGATGTTATTACAAATGCATGTATGGAATATTAAAGCATAAAATGATAAACTGAGTGTAAATTTTTCCAAACACGGAAATTTCTAATTCAGTGACCTTGACCTTTGGGGTTAGCGGGCACCATGGGCTTTCTGTATAATGATGCGGGATGTTGTTACAAATGCATGTATGGAATATTAAAGCATAAACTGAACGTTAACTTTTGCAAACACAGAAATTTCTAATTCAGTAACCTTGACCTTTGGGGTTAGCGGGCACCATGGGCTTTCTGTAGAATGATGCGGGATGTTGTTACAAATGCATGTATGGACTATTAAAGCATAAACTGAGCGTTAACATTTCCAAACACGGAAATTTCTAAGTCAGCGACCTTGACCTTTGGGGTTTGAGGGTTTGCGGGCACCATGGGCTTTCTGTAGAATGAAACGGGATGTTGTTACAAATGCATGTATGGAATATTAAAGCATAAACTGAACGTTAACTTTTCCAAACACGGAAATTTCTAACTCAGCGACCTTGACCTTTGGGGTTAGCGGGCATCATGGGCTTTCTGCAGAATGATGCGGGATGTTGTTACAAATGCATGTATGGAATATTAAAGCATAAACTGAGCGTCAACTTTTCCAAACACGAAAATTTCTAAGTCAGCGACCTTGACCTTTGGGGTTAGCGGGCACCATGGGCTTTCTTTAGAATGATGCGAGATGTTGTTACAAATGCATGTATGGAATATTAAAACATAAACTGAGCGTTAACTTTTCAAAACACGGAAATTTCTAAGTCAGCGACCTTGACCTTTGGGGTTAGCGGGCACCATGGGCTTTCTGTAGAATGATGCGGGATGTTGTTACAAATGCATGTATGGAATATTAAAGCATAAACTGATCTTTAACTTTTCCAAACACGCAAATTTCTAAGTCAGTGACCTTGACCTTTGGGGTTAGCGGGCAAAATGGGCTTTCTGTAGAATGATGCGGGATGTTGTTACAAATGCATGTACCGGTATGGAATATCCAAGCATAAACTGAGTGTTAACTTTTCCAAACACGGAAATTTCTAAGTCAGCGACCTTGACCTTTGGGGTTAGCGGACACCATGGGCTTTCTGTAGAATGATGCGGGATGTTGTTACAAATGCATGTATGGAATATTAAAGCATAAACTGGGCATTAACTTTTCCAAACACGGAAATTTCTAAGTCAGCGACCTTGACCTTTGGGGTTAGCGGGCACCATGGGCTTTCAGTAGAATGATGCGGGATGTTGTTACAAATGCATGTATGGAATATTAAAGCATTCCATTGAGGGAAACAGAAGTTACAATGAATTAACCTGAGCGTTAAGTTTTAGAAACAGAGCTAAACGCAATAACTTAACTTTGTTGAATGCATGTGAAAAGTAGGTCAATGAACCATGAAAACTAGGTCAAGGTCACATGGGCTCCCTGTGTGTGAGATGGTTACACCACAGTGTTGATGTATACCGAAGCATTCCATCAAGGGAAACAGAAGTTGTAATACATTAAACAGAGCGTTAACTTTTCCAAACACGGAAATTTCTAAGTCAGTGACCTTGACCTTTGGGGTTAGCGGGCACCATGGGATTTCTGTAGAATGATGCGAGATGTTGTTACAAATGCATGTATGGAATATTAAAGCATTCCATTGAGGGAAACAGAAGTTACAATGAATTAACCTGAGCATTAAGTTTTAGAAACAGAGCTAAACGCAAAAACTTAACGTTGAATGCATGTGAAAAGTAGGTCAATGAACCATGAAAAGTAGGTGAAGGTCACATGGGCTCCCTCTGTGTGAGATGGTTACACCACAGTGTTGATGTATACCAAGTATGGAGGTCGTAGGAGTTATAGTTTTCTGGAAACTGAGCTAAACGCAAAAACTTAACGCTGACGGAAAAGCTATGCCTATGTACCGCTTCTGCTAAAGCAGGCGGGACAAAAACTGATCTGGAGCACTGGAACACCTCAGTGATTTCAAACTTGATGGGTTTCACAATAATTTGTCTACAATGACAGTGTATGTCCATGATTGCAGAGCACCCAAACATTTCTTGCCATGCTTGTACATGTATATCAAAACTATAGTGGAACTTCTCTAAACCGGACACATTGGGGAACTCTCAGGGTGTCTGATTTAGAGAAGCTCCACTGTGTGACAAGTATGTCATGTGGTAATGTATATGAACAAAGTGCTACCATACGTGTCATGTGTAGTCGTAAATGTATAATACCTTGGCCATTGGCACTGGCCGCTGTCTTACTGACTGAAAGAGCGGTCATCGGCCGTACAAGACAGCTGTCTTTCTTGGCATATTCATCTGACGAGAAGGCACTTTGTGTCACGATGTTTCTCTCTTGCTCTGACTAGAGGGACAGAAAACAAGAGGTTTCTTTACACGGAGACATGTAGATAAAGAATCTATATCAACAGAACAAACAATTTTATTTTATCACCTTTCTGTTTTATATTGTTGTACGATAAGTTGAAAAGGTCATATTTTTGTGAAAACTTTTTCTTCATTAAAACACCATGGTGCACATGTTCAATATGTGTAGAAGATGTGTGTAAAGTTTCAGATTGATTGACAAATATATTATTATACGCAGAATATGTGTGTGTACAACACCTCTTAAACCTACTTTGACGAACAATCATGAACTGCTGATAACCTACATGTAAAACCGAGAATATTGTTAAATAGTTGAACATTTACCAACATCTGGATTTTGATCTAATTCTATATTGCAATACAAAGTGAAATGAAAACGGGTCACCAAAAGGATATAACTCAGGAGATATAATGTCCATAGAGAGTTAAGCGAGTACAGATCAAATATCTTTATGTGTGTTGGGGGTAAAAAACGTTAAAAAACAACAATGTATATACGTTAATATTGATAAACACTGTTTAGGATATATGTACATAGGATAAGATACAAATATGTTTGACGTGGAACGTGGAAAAATTAATTTGATATATGTCCTTTAAGCAATCTATTTTTAGCACTGGAGACCTTGACCTTGGGCAGACGAAGCCCACAATCAACAGAGGTGTTCACCCAATTGACATCAACACACCTGTGCAGTATCATGAACAAAATTAAATACTTTTCTCATCAGAAGTATATGTCGTGCCCAACATTTAAATCATCTTATCAGTACAGTTCAAATGACTGGTCGTAACATATACTTTAAAGGTACATGCCCACTCAGTAGGCACAAAATGTTCTTTATAGGAATTAAATAAGTGTCACTATTCCAGCAGTTCGAAAAATTACGAGTGCCCGCTATACAGATACCAGATGGCCGCGGCCCACATGTCGAGCCCACCGAGGCATTTTATGGTCTCAGAGTGTATTTATTTGAAGTTTGAATCAAGGGTTAATGCAAATTTTAAAGTCATTTGACCTTGATCTTGGGCAAGTAGTGGGCTATAGAATGAAATGGATGATATTAAAGAATTATTTGAAGTTGGAAGAAAATCGAAGCAAGTGGAGATATAGGGTATGTAAAAACGTTAACACAAATTTCAAAGTCATTTGACTTTGACCTTGGGCATGTGTACCACATGAGCTATTTTCATATGCAAATGAGGCATGATATTTGTTAAAATACGTCGCATGAAAAAATTATATTTTCGACAGATTATATTTAAAGTATGATCATTGCACATCAACAATTAAATACAGAGAATAAATAGTAATGTCCATTAACATTTTAAGAAAATACGGTTATCGCCCCAGATATCAGTCCGGAAATTTACGTCTGATATAACATGCATAATAATGCCAATCACTACATGGGGTAATGGTGAATGAATGTTTATGTTGCCAGAAAATGTATCAGATGATGTCTCTGATAAAAAGAACATTTTGTGCTTACTAAGTGGGCATGTACCTTTCAAGACAAATACTACAAAAAAACATTTAAAGCTTTATGCGAGGGTCATCCAAATTATAGTGAAAACGGCTCAGTATTATTTGTTTGGAATGTACAATCCCGGCCATGTAATCAAGTTGATATACAGATATATTGATGTTGAATGAAGAGGATGACATATGACATCCTAGAGTTATGACGTTGCTAATGATGTCAACTGCATGCATTTTCACTTTTAGGCAGCGTGGACACCACTGTACGGCCACCATTCTCTTATACTTAAACTACGAGTATGAAGTGTTTTAGCTGATCTATCGTTAATGCCAATACTCGTAGGTATTAGGTATCACATACATACCGTATACAAACGCCAAATAATATCTCTATAAAAGCTGAGTCTTTCTCATTGCATATTCAGAGAGGGGTTCATAAGAAATGCAAGCGTTTCCGATTGTAATCCAATAAATCGGTCGGTATACCATATGAAACATAGGATATGCATTTCTATACAGGTTTACCCACTGAAAATGCCATGATTTTACCAAAATATGTTTCTGGTTGTTCATCACCGCATCCATGACGCTTGACGTAAGTCATGATGATATCACGTGATGATGACGTCATAGAACGTAGTGATGTGATATAATGCAACGTCATTGAATAAGTATCAATATAGCGGTATGCCAAATTTCATTCAGATATATGCAGTTTTTATCAACTTACATACCGGTATTCGTTTTCACTATTTATTGGATGACCCTCGTATATGCAATGAATGCATTGAGGTACCATTCAGCATGACAACATACAGCATGATAGTTGGTCTCCAGTTGCTGCTGCTTCTTCATCTGGTCCAGACGTTTCACCCTCTTTTTCACTTCCTGCTGGAACTGGCGCAGTCTCGCCTGCTTTTCTTGTTGTATCTGTCGCACTCTCACTTCCTCCTCCTCAGCTGCATGCTGCAATACATGGACAGACGTCTCACCACAACATGGACAGACGTCTCATCAAAACATGGACAGACATCTCACCACAACATGGACAGACGTCTCACCACAACATGGACAGACGTCTCATCAAAACATGGACAGACATCTCACCACAACATGGACAGACGTCTCACCACAACATGGAAAGACGTTTCACCACAACATGGACAGACGTCTCACCACAACATGGACAGAAGTCTCACCACATGGACAGATGTCTCACCACACCATGCCCATGGACAAACTTTTCACAACATGTTGAACGTGGGCAGACGTCTCACCACAACATGGACAGACGTCTAACAAGAACAGACTTCTCACTATATGCCAGTAGCATCACCATAATTTACAACGTATGTAAAACATAATTTAAAAATTTTACAAGTATTGAACTTGTAACATGTTCAACTTCAAGTTCAAACACGTATCAAAGGTTTACCAGTTTATTTCCGACTTACCACAGCTTCTGCCTCAAATGACGCCGGCTCGGCCTGAACCCAGGCACCTACAGCTCTCACTTCTACATTCCGATTGCCCATAACATCCGAGCTGATCACGGGATTGGCAATCTTTCGGAGCGAGTTAATCGGCTTCTTCATTTTGGCAGCCATTCGAAAACAAAAGAATATTCGTGGTTTTCTATTCTAAAATTTGAAGAGCTCTTTTGTATTTTCAGTCTACTTTTTGTTCAACATTTTTTCGATTCATTCTGTTCTGTAAGCATCTGTTAAATTAATAATCATATACCTGTGATTGTTCTATGATATAGACATTAATATACATGGCATTAGTTTCAGAATATATCAATTAAAACCTATATTTAATGTTTTCTATGTGTCATGGATTTTCGTGACAAAATTCGTACCGAGTCAATTTAGTACACATACCAATTCGTCCACAATCTGATTGATTCTCCTTGTGGTAGTGTTTTTTTCTTTTAAGAAAAATATGTAATGAGGAACACATAAATTTAAATTCTCAATCATTTTATGAAATGCTATTTGAAAATTGGGGCGAGTTTATTCCTCGGACCCTCCCGTACCGTATCATATGTATGGCCGTGACGCCAGTTTTCGGGGTAGTCTGAGTTTTCGGGGTATTCACATATTGTTTAATTTATAGACATGTGTGCAGCCGCGATGTGCTTTACGTCAGGTGATTAAAATAAGCATGACATTACCTATATTAAGTTCTTAAAAATGCCACCAAAGACAGTGTTTAGACTAAATACTGGTAATTTTTGCCATTTATGTCATTTTGTTCACGAACCTACCATGATTTTCGTGATTTTCTGCGTCGGCCATTAATCTGCTCTTTAATATTGTTAAAATCATAATCAATAGAAAAGTTTCAAGTTTTCCTTCACTGTGCCTCATTCATCTGCGAAATGATATATCTAAACAAAAACTCGGACGAATTAGCAAATTTATTGACACTTTCAGAACATACCCCGAAAACTCCAACCACAAGTCAATATTCAAGATGGCTGACTCGTGTGTTGCTAAACGCGCTAACGCGAATTTTAATCAAACAACAATCTTATTTTGAAGGTAAGAAACATTGAAAGAAATGTTTATCATTCTATTGAACTGACAATTTAGCTCATATGTTATGTTTTATAAAAATCGCTAGTTGATGAACTTGTTAATACCCCGAAAACTAGACCCACCATCATACTAGACATAGCACTATGGCTTTACTACCGTTACATAGCAAAGTAAATAATAAATGATGACAGTCAGAGAATGAAAAATAGAAGTTAAACATGATATAGAGACATGGCATGTTAGTCTACATATGTACCAGAGTTACAGTCCCCCCCCCCCATAGCACCATAGCATTCCCCTACATAGTGGCGAATTCGATCTTTAGATAGTAGCCTATTAGTACGCATAATTTGCGAACAGACCCTCCTCAGATTAAGCAAGTATGTAGAAAAATCACAAAATAGGTGGTAAATCACAATTGTATGTAACTGTAACTTAGAAAACCGTGGGAAGCTACTTAAAATACCTTTTTAAAATAATGTTCAATTAACACCGTAACACTATTCTTAGAATATGCTTACGGTAATCACTTGTTTTCTAGGGGCACATGAATCAATGAGAAGGCACGAATCCATGAGAATTGAGGCTATATGAAGTGCCGTTTTTGCCTTTATTATTTTCACCTTTAACCCCTAATCGTGTTCTCTGATTGGTCAGTCTCCACAGCAAATTCAAGATGACGGTGAATTTTAAAAGCGAAATCACTGTCGGTTCAGCTGAATTCTGTCCATTTTTACAGTATAATTATGCGACGTAACCAACGACATGGATATGATTGCAATGCTTATTATGACAACTGTGTAGTTAAAACCAGCCAATATTGAATCATCGCAAACAGAGATTTAATCAGATACAATACCGAAACTACCTAGCGTGGGCGCCGCCATTTTACTTTGAATGATGTCGCTAGATTTGTGACGTATGACGACGGAATGACGTCAAAACATGACGTCACGTACGTTCAAACAATTAAGTTTAGTATGCGGTATTAATTAAATACCGGTACATGATTAGTGCTGTCAAATATAAAATATATTCGGTTTCGCCTGACAAGTTTATAGGGGCTCGCTAAAGCTCGCCCCAATAAAGCTGTCTAAGGCTCGGCGAAACCGAATATATTTTATATTCGACGGCACTAACCATGTATTTACTATGTCTACAGTAGCGTAAACATTTGTCGGGATTACACCCGCATCGGGAATTTTCGTAAACCGCATTTGTCACAAATCACAGAATCTCAGTTTCCCAGACATTTTTTGCAGAAGACACCTATCTGCTATCTGTCAAATGGAGAACTTTTTTCAACATCGTCCTTGGTCATGTAAGGTTTTAATCAAAATTGTTAGAATACCTTCAAAATGTTGTATTTCAGCCATTCCCACTTTTGTCCACTCATAAACAACATTGTTGAAAAAGATTTACAAAGCATGGTTCTTTCAGTCTGCGTCACTGTACATATTCTTTAGCCATTTTGAGAAGTCAAGGTCATGTAAACACAGACTGGTAGCTATCAAATTACCAGAATAGAGCTTATTATACAGGGGGAGGGGGGGGGTCTTATATCAAAAACAATAGAAAAAAACTAACACAGAATTATAACTGGCCAACGAAGGCTTATTATCCAGAACCTAGGTATATCCACTGTACTTAAAAACTTGGGTCCAACAAAAATATTTCAGGTGAGTTTTGGCTGGTACTGATTGGGTCTCTAGAAGTTTCTAGCTTAAATTTACTTAGTAGGTCTTGTGCATTGGTAAGTTTATGAAATAATTAATTTAATATGCTAGTTTCATAATACCGACATTTACTTCATATAAAAAATACACAAAATTGCTCATAATTAACATTTGAAGTGCGCATCAGATCTCATTCGCTACTCTGCATGGGAATGCTATGGGAGGAACTGTAACTCTGGTACGTACGGTACGGGAGGATCACTGAGTTACAGGCTGCAACTATTGTCGCTACTGCTATAATTGAACGGCGCTGGTAATACTGAATACATTACAATGATTACTTCCCTTGAGTTTAGAATAACGCCATTTGCTTTGTTGTTATCCCCTTGCCGATAGGCAAGAGGGGATATAGTGTTAGTCCATGTACATATGTACGTATGTGCATACGTAGTTGCGTACATTAGTAACACCTTTCATTTTTCAATAACTCATGAACTCAGAGCTCCACATAAGCTGTGTATTTGCTTAAATACCCAATTAAAATTGCCAAAAAACCCAATTGAAATCAGAAGTAGCGCGTATCAAAAAGCAATAACAATTTTGTGGTGGTACCTTTTTACATGCTGCAGAAAACAATACACAGATCACAAATATAGAATATTTTTCTTATTTCCCATGAAAACACATCTTGGTATTTCATTAGAATTGTCTCCAAGGAGACAATTCTAATGAAATGCCAAGACATGTTTTCATTTCGAAGCAAACTATTCAATAACTGCTGTCTGTTGATGTGTAAACAGTAGTGTGATTTTATTTTACCCAATTAAAATTTTGAAATACCGGCCCAATTGCTTCAGAAATGAAAATACTAATTACTAATTCCTTATCTGGAGCCCTGGAACCACTTCTCCAATTTTGATAATATGTGGCCACAATGTGTTGTCATGGGATGGCACTTTGTTTTGCATACGACCCACGTCCGACCGCCCAAGGTCACTGAGGACTTATGTTTTTAGCTCACCTGAGCGAAGCTCATGTGAGCTATTGTTACCACAATGTGTCCGTCGTCGCCCGTCGTCCATACGTCCATTCGTCGTCCGTGAACATTTTCAAACGTCTTCTCCTCGGTAACCATTGGGCCTATTGTCACCAAACTTCATGGTCATGGTCCTGAGGTAGGGGGATTACAAAATTGTTAAAATGACGTCATTGCGTAATCCAAGATGGCCGCCGTCTAAAAATAGCACAAATTCTTCAAAAATCTTCTTCTCAAGAACCGCCCACCGGATTTCGACAAAACTTGGTAGGAATGATCGATGTACAATGCTCTTTCAAAGTTGTGAAAATGGTGACCCCAGGGTCAAAAATTGTTTTTGACCGAATATGGTCATGTTATATATCAAATCTAAGGTATCAACGAGGCGATCACTCTGGTGCATTTTTGTCGAAATCGGATGGTTATGTCATCCAAGATGGCCGCCAAAAGGTCAAAAGGTCGTTCTTTTATGAGATTTAAAAATTCTTCTTCACATGAACCGCTTGGCCCATGGTAGCCAAACGTAAAAGTTATGGTCCATGGTGAAGCCTTTTCAGATTTGTTAACATGGAGGTCATCGCTAAATCACCAAGATGGCCACCGTCTAAAAAATAGATAAATTCTTAAAAAATCTTCTCTTCTCATGAACCGCTAGCCGGATTTCGACGAAACTTGGTAGGAATGATCGATGTACAATGCTCTTTCAAAGATGTTAAAATGGTGACCCCGGGGTCAAAAATGGGTGTGGCCCGTGGGGTCAAATTGGGGTCAAAATGTTATAACTTCTATTTCCTTCATCTAAAATGCTTAATATTTCACACATGCATTCCTGTAAGGCTCTACTACCATGCTGTGCCAAATCAACAACTGTTCAACCCCCGCTGATCCCAAGGTCAAGGTCAAATACTTAGTCTCTTTACAAAATTTAACATCAGAGAAATATGTTATAACTTCTATTTCCTTCATCTAAAATGCTTAATATTTCACACATGCATTCCTGTAAGGCTCTACTACCATGCTGTGCCAAATCCACGACTGTCCAACCCCCACTGATCCCAAGGTCAAGGTCAAATACTTAGTCTCTTTACAAAACTTAACATCAGAGTAATAAGTTATAACTTCTATTTCCTACTTTGAAAATTCTTAATATTTCACTCGTGCATTCCTCTAAGGTTGTACTATCATGCTGTAGCAAATCTACGACGATCCAACCCCCACTGATCCCAAGGTCGAGGTCATATACTTAGTCTCCTTACAAAACTTAACATCAGAGAAATATGTTATAACTTCTATTTTTTTCAACGTAAATTTTTTAATATTTCATGCATGCACATTCCTCTAAGGCTCTACTATCATGCTGTGACAGAAATCGGTTATAACTTCTATTTCCTTGCTCGTATCTGCTTCACATTTCACACACGCATTGCTCCAATGGACCTCTACCACCATGTGACCAGTTCACGTTCATGCCACCCCCGCTATGCCCAGAGTCAAGGTCACAAGCCCACACACTTGGAAATTTTACATACATGTAGTTAGGGGTACCTGGGCCCATGCGGGGAGTATTCCGTAAGCCTCGCTTATTGACCAATCTAGTTAAATTACTTTTTCTTGAAGTTAAAGACAGGTACAATACATACACTCCGCTATTCACTGACGGCTCAACGGAAGGGGACCAGGTAGCAGCATTATCCTCACTACAAGCTTTGTACAACATGAAGCTTGAACATCCACTTATCCGCCAAATTATTGAGTTACACCATCTTTTACTTTTGTCTGGCAAGGATATTGTTTTCTGTTGGCATACTGGTATCAATGGCAATGACAGGGCAGATAGTGCTGCCAAAGCCGCCCAGGAGCTGCCGACTTCTAATTTTCCTGTTTGCTATCATGATTTTAAATCATCCATCAACTCATTCATCTCGGATACCATGCAGACCCGGTGGGATCTGCTCACAGATAACAAACTTCATGCTGTGAAACCGACTTTGGGCGAATGGACTCCTGGCTACAGACATGTACGTCGGGATGAAGTTGTCCTTAGTCGATTGCGCATTGGACATACACGACTAACGGATTCATATATGCTCAAAGGTGAGCTGTGTCGATGGTGTATTCCGTGCCACAGCGCATTTACTGTGCAACACATCCTACTGGACTGTATCGACTTTGCCGATATTCGATGCAAACACTTCAATGTTACTTCACTTGCGGAGTTATTCCAGGTGGAGAACATTGCAGGTTTGCTTAGCTTTCTTCATGAAACCAGCTTGTATCGGAAGATCTGATTTTTATCATTGTATACATGTTTCTCATTTCTATAGTTTTATCATTGTATACATGTTGCTCATTTATATTGTTCATCATATTAATAGTTTTACCCTAATCATCTGATTGTCTACCACGTCTAACATACTATTTTAATATTATTTTTATTCTTCATCTACATTACTTGGCCCTAAATGATACTCTTTTGTGTTGATAGGCCGTTAAGCACCATTCCATTCCATGGTTGTCCGTATATAGTTATACTGATGAAAGCCGAAACACGCCAAATGCCTGTGTCTGTAACGTACTTACAGCCAGAACACACAAAGGTCATTACACAGACAAATCAATAATTCTCTCACCTTTCGTGTTTCAAAATTAATGTGCCCAAGTTTTCTTTAGCTGCTAGATGGCGCATTCGTGTGCCGACAGGACACATTTCTAATTTTTTTTCGCAATAACTTAACCCCTCAATATGTGTCTATGGATGATGCTTTGTTTCGCATACACCGCACGTCTGAACACCCAAGGTCAAAGTCACTGAGGACTTGTATTAATTTTATTATCAAGGCTGCCATCAAGGGTATTAGCTTCTTAATAATGATGCCCTTGTTATAATATTACAGTAATTTCATCCAAACCTTTCAGTAATTAGGCATATTGTATTGTTTTATAATTGTTTGGATATTTTGTTATTCTTTTGGAAAAAAATCACGTTATCATGTGTTCTGATCTGCGTGTGTTTGCCACGAGCTGCAATATTTTATTTGGCATCCCCACACATTATTAAAATAGATTGACAGTTTCATGCGTTACTGAAAAGAAATAATGAGCAGTATCAAAAAAATACAATGTAAATATGTCAAACCATTGGCTGTTGCATATATTGTAGTAAGGACAGTTTAAACTGACCAAATGAACTCGCTATAAACAGAACAGCCAATTGCTTTATTCCTCGGTTGAGTGGGTTTCATGAGAAAATGTGTTTATATTTCACAGTTTCAGGACATCATCATGAGTCAGCCGAAGGGTGGCAGTGATTTCAATGCTGCTTTTATGGAGCAGGTTTACCAAGACTTGATTAAATCAAACCAACCTATCTCGCTGGCTGCGTTAAATCAGCAAGAAACGAAGCCTGACACCGAACTAGCAGCCAATCACAGTCGCCTACCCTCAGGGCAGCCAATCGTTGCCACAGGAAAACATCAACCAGACTATGAGACTTATGCAGTCAAACAGAGCCAAGGCAACAGTTAGCCAAACACCGTCAAAAGCCATGAAAGGGCTTACAGTAAAGAAGGTAATTCAGGATTACTGTAATAACCCTAAATATTCGGCCACAATTTGTTTTGGGAAACTCCTATAAATGTATGTTTTCCAGAATAAATTGTGTCAGAATATTTAGGGTTATTACTGTACATTTGCCAGTAGAAACTCTCTAAATTGGACACACAGACAATCTCAGTTTTGATGGTTTTCAGTTGCATTTATCTCCAATGTCTGTTTATGATTGTAAAAGCATAACACACCTGTTTTAGGCAGAACATATAGCTGAATTTCAATTACAATTGAATCTCGCTAGATCCCAGGGTGTCTGGTTTTGAGAGCTCCCACTTTACGTAGCCATTTGTAGATAGTGTAGATAATAAGGATAGTATCATCCTTTAGATTCAGTCTTATCAGCTTGACACTTGTTCCCATTTTGTCAAATGCCATTTTATGCCAGTTGGTTGTCTCTGATATATGTGACTGGTCAGGAGTATTCGGAGGGTATTTTTAAACCTGGACTCCCATATCCTAGATTGTTAACGGGAGACATCTTTTTTTCGTCCATTCTTTAGATATCAGTGGGCGATAATTGTGATTCCCTAAAATGCCAATGGAAACAACTATGTGTTCTCTCTATTTATGTTTGTTGTGCAATGGTCATACTTTATAATACATGCATGTCTATTAAAATATTTATTCAGGTGGCACATTTAGTTGCTATAAATAATTTAAAAAATGTCTTCCTCATTAGCATATCAAAATAGCCTGATACAACCATGCATCTACATGTATCAATAAATGAAAGTGATTATTATACCCACTTTAAAAAAAAACAACTGGGTATATTGTTTTTGTCACGTGTGTCCGTCAGTCACGTTTCTTGTTAAGAAGTAAAACTTTTTAACCGTAATAGATTGGGAATTGATCGGGACTTGAAACTTGTGTGCCTTCCTTTTGGTGTGTAGATGTGCAAGTGAATTTCGATTTTTGATTCGACCCCCCCCCTGTCATGGATTATCTCCCCCTTTTCGACTTAGAATTTCCAATTTTGCCTTATAAGAAGGAAAACTTTTTAACTGTAATAGGTAGGGACTTGAAACGTTGTGTGTGTCTTCCTTATGGCATGTATGATGTGTAGATGTGCAAAGTGCATTTCGATTTTTTATTTGAACCCCCCCCGGTCATGGATTAATACCCCCTTTTCTACTTAGATTTTATCATTTTTGCCTTGTAAGAAGTAAAACATTTTAACCATAATAGGTAGAGACTTGAACAGTGGTGTGTGTCTTCCTTATGGTGTGTAGATGCGCAAAGTGCATTTTGATTTTTGATTTCACCCCCTGTCATGGATTGTCTCCCCCTTTTCAATTTAGAATTTCCCAATTTTGCCTTTTAACCTTAATAGGGAGGGACTTGAAAAGTGGTGTGTGTCTTCCTTCTGGTGTGTAGATCCGCAAAGTGAATTTCCATTTTTGATTCCACCCTCAGTCATGGATTATCTCCCCCTTTTCGACTTAGCATTTGTGAAAAGTGGGTATATTGCAAGGGCGCACCATCGACTGTGGTCTAGTATATTTTTAAAACTGTTGGAATAGTTACACAATTATCAGATTATACACTTATTCAATTCCTATAAAGAAGATTTTGTGCCTAACAGATGGGACACCACATTTTTATGCCATCGGGTTTCGAAGAAACGGGTGGCATATAGTGTTTGGATCGTCCGTCTGTCCGTCCGTCCGTCTGTCCGTCTGTCCGTCCATCCGTCTGTCATATTGGGTATACGTGGCTAGCCCCACAGGGCTATGGACTTGTATAAGGGTGGGGTTAGTTACATAAACCCAATTTGTGAGAATGCTGTTTTTGGTTTATGTGGCTTTTTTGTCGGTTTATGTGGCTTATACAGTGTGTACGGACGGGTCTTATGTGGCTAATAGACACATAAACCCAATTTGTTAGAACGCGCGTCCGTCCGTCCGTCCGTCCGGGCACACATTAGGGTACTTATGTGGCTAGCCCCACAGGGTTATGGACTTGGTAAAAGATAGGGTTGGTTACAATTAGCCACCTAAAAAATAGTTTTATGTGGCTAAAATCGTTTTATGTGGCTAATATTTTAACATGTGATAAGCCACATAAGTATAGTAATGTAAAGAACATCCGTCCGTCCGTCACACTTTTCGGTTAA